>OY776286.1:33050334-33093161 GCA_963675345.1 Trididemnum clinides
CAGGATCAGCTGCAAGATCGGGCTGGATAAATGAAGAGGTATTTTTCAATTACTTTGACCACTTCATTCAGTACAGTCGATGCACAATATAACGAAAGGTTTTGTTAATAATGAACAATCACGAGGCTCACATCTCATTAGCAGCCATTGATAAAGCAAAAGCTAATGGTGCTGTTGTTTTGACGATTCCAAGGTACACGTCCCTTAAACCCCAGCCTTTAGACAAGTAGTTGGCAATTTATTTTGCTTCTGTTTTCTCAACACAAAAAACTCGACGATCAGACAAAAACAATGAGCCAAAAAGGAATGCAGGTGACAAAACGAATTGACGTTAAACATACCCAAATTTTTTAAGGTTATATTAAAAAGATTGTAGAAAGGGGCATGGTCACCGCACCTGACAAAAACAGATCGGTGTATGGTCCATGCAAGAGAGCTTATGGACGCGCTGCAGATGCATGGATGCGCTCACATCCTAATACAACTCTCAACATGTATCACGTCCCTGGGCTGGTGTTGGAAGCTGAATTGTCAGCTTGTGTACCACATAGCATCATATCAGGATTCCAAAGCACTGGTATTTTCCCGTACAACAGCAAAATTTTATGTGATGACGACTTTGCCCCTTCGGCGGTCATGGACAGGAACCCTGGTGTATCTCAGATTGTCACTTTAGTGGAGAACAGTAAGCAGTCAGCAGAAACTCAAACAACCCAGGGTGTTTCCGTTGCAGTAGCTACAGAGAAAGACATGCCTGGTACTTCCACTGCCAGTAATGAGTCTAATAATCATGAAACTGCACTCAATTCTACAGACCTAACTGCTTGCAGCAGCAAAACAAGTCACTTTACAAATAACGCATCTGGACATCCAAGAACCTCTTCTGCTTATGTGTCATCCAGCGACATTCTTCCTTTTCAAAAGCCTGGCCCTCGTAGACAAAAAACGTTAAACAGGAGAAAAGGAAGCACCCCTATTTTGACAGATCCTCCCGTCAGGGACGAAACTGCAGCTGCAAGTAGTGCCTGGGCAAAGAAATAAGCACAGCCTGGTTATTTTCCTACAAGGAGAAATCTGTTTAAGAAGCGAAGAGAGTTGGTCCACAACGACATATCCGCAAGTGAAAGTGAATCTCTAGACCACTTGAATGACGACTCAGACTCCATGGTTGAAGTTGAGACTGATCAAGAAATTATTAAAGGAGACTGTCGTAGTAAAAGTTCGTGGGAAATCGAGCATGCCTCATTTACATTGCGAGAGTGGATGCTTTTGACGGTGATGAGTTTGAAAGAGTTTTTTTGCAGCGGATGTTGAGCATGAACAATTTTGACTTTGGAGCTACTCTTGTCATCAATAAAGATGATGAAGCTTTGTGGCTACATCAGGACAACGAAAAAGCTACCAAATCCAAAGTTTATTAGAAGGTCTCGTCGGTCGTACGCAGTTTCAATTCCCTAGTTGTTGCCTTGATGAATGAAAACTATTGTAGCGCCAGAGGCGTGGCGTGCTGTACCGTGAGCCTACTGACAGAGCTGGGCACCGCAAATTTACACTCAATTCCGCAAATCCGCAAGTTTGCGATAGGTTTGCGGTAACTTTTCGCACTTCCGCAAACTTATACTGCAATATTTACTGTCATCAACACCCGGACGTTAACCTCAGAAAATAAGAGGAACAGGCAACACTGCCTTATTGATTTGCGGTAAATTTCAGTTTTTTCACTGCAAATCCGCAAATATTTGCCATAGGAAATTAGGTTCGCAAATCCGCAAATAGAGACGGGAGTCCGCAATTTGCGAAAGTGCCCACCTCTACCTACTGACCTACACTTAATTACTTAAGTTCACGGGAGTTCTTTGACATCGGATTATTTCCTTAAGTTTTCAGTTGACATGAATTTTTCTGTTTTGTTTATTGAACCTTTTACCAAAAATTATCGCACGATTCCAAAAATTTAGCAGCTTCTTCAGTCCAAAAGTTAATTCTGTTTTTTTCCAAAGACTAAGAGATATTTATATCTCAAAAAAAATGAAAAAGGCACAAGGAATAGGCTAATATTTCATGGGGTGAAGACGAACCAATGCATGAGTCACGTTTCTACGAAAAACAAAACGAACCACGATGGAGTAATATTCGGAAACACGAAAGATTGCATGACTCACATTTCTACAACAACATAACGAAGCGCGAGACAACAATATTTGAAACAGATGCGCATAGGTGAGGTGAGGGAAAAGGTTACATAATCACTATAGAAAGACGACGGAATGCATGACTCACGTTTCTACGAAAATGAAAAAAAACACCAGGTAGCAATATTCGAAAACAAACACGTGCGGTGTAGATCTAAGGGCAAAGGTTACACGATCGCTACAGTATGATTTCGGCTACGGTTGGTCTTTTGGACTGCTTTTGATGATCTTTCAGATCCGATCATACCAAGACGTTTTGATTAATAAACTCTCTCTCGTTTTTTATCGAAATTGCTTGTGTTGCATTAACTTTTCTGTCTCTGAGTAAGTTAATAATAAACCAAGTTGTTACTTTTGTGAGCTTATTAGAAAGCGTCTTCAGTGTAAAGGGTTCGTGGGACAGAGACTCTTGGGGTAGTCTCCGAACCTGAGACAGATGGTTGTGAAGCTGTTTAACAAAATAGATGAAGCGCGCCCCTTCTTGAACTTCCTTTCTTCTGTCGCCTAAACTTTCGTGCACTAATTTTTTGATAAACTTATATTGACAATAAAGAACTGAAACTTGAAATTAAGATATTACAATTGACAGAAAAAGAAGATGGGATGGTGGTGGCGCTGGCAACGTTGTCGTTGTTAGCGGTGTAGCGGTTTCAAGCTAGTTTGACCCCCAAGTACCTTCTTTACTACAGCTCCACAAAGACGATCAACAAAAGAATAACTTATCCAACTTTACCTACTTGGGTTTCTTACAAGCTTCTTTTGACAGTTTTCGTCTTATGCTCAAACGTGCAGGTTTACAAAACAACGTAATCCTTTCCGCTAGGTGTCTACTTGAGAATGATGTAAGATGTGATAAGAAGGCAGTTTTCACAGCGTCGCTTTAGGGTCAACTTTGCCAAATTCAACTACTAATCAACAAAAACGATACCTCAAGTGAAACACACATAGCAACGACACAACGCGGGTTCAAATCACAGATTGGCTACGCGAAATTATGGATTTAAAGCATTAGATATTGCCAGATATTGTAACAATATCTACATTCAGTGTAGCTCAACCCTGCTTATAGTGCAAGAGATTTGAGCCACTTCACTGACTTTTTTCAACGGGTAACAAGTTTATCATGCATTGCGGCAGAACAAAAATATCGTACGTGCAAACAACTAAATAACTTCGCTTTAATCTGGTCGCATGCGCATCATTCGAACTTGGAAACAAAAGGAGATATTTGCAAAAATGTGAAAAATGTCTCATCTCCCCTACAGGTGTAGTAGACATATTGCAAGCATAGTACAGGCATAGTAGCCTACAGGCATAGTAAAGGAGGTGTGCAACCGAAAACCAGTCGTATCAATATAACAAAGCCTTACTTCTTTCCTTTCAAAAAAAGTTAATTTTTAAATTTATGAGTTAAAATTAAGCATTGAGTGGATACAATGAGATTTCACATTAAAAGCTCTTGTTTCCATTACTATGCTTGTACTACGCCTACTATGCTTGTACTATGTCTCTACCATGCCTGTGCTATGCATACTATGCCTACTACTGTACTATGTCTACTACGCCTATTATACCTGTACCATGCCTGCACAATAGACGGCCCGCGAGGCCTTTTATTGTGGCTTTCGAAATGGTTTCATGCGAGCATGTGATCATGAGTCAAATCTCTTTTAAACAATCCATTTGTGTGTATTGTTTCTGAATATCGCTCACAGTTAGTTGATGCCATTTCAGTGATTGTCTGATGCTATTGTCAACTGTGAGTGTTCGTAAAACAGGATTCTACGGTGCGTGCATATGTGACAAGTATTTTCAGTTTATTTGTCAGCAATGAGCATATTGCAATGACTGAAAACAAGAAGAGAAAGCTAGAAAGTGAGGGCAAAGTGTTTAACTCAGAATGGACAAATAAATGCTTATTTGCAGTAGTAAACTCAAAAATACTGTGCTTGGTTTGGGAGACGTGGTTTCAGCTTCAAAAGAATCTTATTCGAAAGGCCATTTTAAAACCAATCTCCTGAATTTCGCTGAATTAGACACAAATGAAAAGAGCCTTAACTCTTTCGCTCCCGCGATCATCGATTGATGATCTCGTGTTTTCAGTGTTTCCCTCAAACTTTGTTAAATTGAGTTACAAAATTAGTTTACTAAAAAACCGATTTGTGACTTTATTTTTTATCCGATTTTCATAAAAATTTTCAAAATATCACGCTTATTTACTCACGCATCGGAAGATGTATAATTTGTGCCCTAATTCTTGGATTTTTATACCCAAAAACGGTTAAAAAGACCAACAACCCAGTTGCAGACGACAAAATCGGCCAAATTCTCAGCACGTGCCAACTACACTAAAATCAAATTCAGATTACATCTTTACCACAAATCCAAACCCTTTATCATTGACACAGTCTGAAAACTACTCTTTTGGGGCATCATTTGACAAAATTTCAAGCGATAATAGTAAATTTTACGTTTTTAAATTTCCAAATTTTTTAGGGGTCTCAAAACCCCCCAAACAAATTTCAATGGTAAGTAGATAAAAGTAAATTTAGTGCGTAAAAAATATCATATGTTGCTAAATACCGGTCTCATTTGAAAGCTTAGGAAATTTGCTTTCCAGCAATATATAACTTTAAATAGTTTAGACTAAGTGGTATATGATATTCACTGATCAAAAATGAGTACTGTACATCATGTCAGTTCAAAACCCTTAAAAATTTTTTGACCTACCTTCACTAAATTATGATTTTTACAAAAACTACACCCTATAAAACGATAAAATAAATTGCAAATGTTTCACCAATAAAGTCGTCATTTTGTATCAAATTTCCAAGGAGACAAGAAGCGAAATACAAGTTTAAAAGCTAGCAGAAGTTTGGCTTCTCTACATCAAAGTTTGCTGTATCCCCCTTGTTTCTCAAGAAATGGGAAGGGTGTAAACAAGCGGCTGTTTCATTGTCAGTGACAGCATATTTTATTTAAACTTGATATTTTCTGAATCTTGAAGAAATTCCCTATTCAAAAATACATAATGTTACATGGTTTAGGCTAACCTCTATCAGATAATAACTGATCATATTTTAGGTACTGAATTTAACTACCAAAATTTGGTACCGGTCGGTACCGGTCAAAAAAAGGTCATGTGCCTCAGAAAATTGCAAATTGTAGAAAACCTAGGCTTTTAGGTAAGTTTTGATTGATGTACCTTGAAAGCTTATTTCCTTAGCATCATCTTGCGACCATTTCTAAAAAAATTGGTAGAAAATAAAATCTGTAGTGATCTTTGAGGTGAGGGTACTACTTTAATTTTGAAGACAACTACCTCCCAGTTGGGGGGGCTCATTTGCATAAAATTTGCATATTCAAAAAAATGTTTTTTTTTCTATTTGAAATCCTGAAGAAATGTAGATTTCAACGATATATCACACTTAACCCTTTCGCGGTCCACGACGGCTGTAGCCGTCGTCATCATTTTGCACAAAGTGTCATAATCAATCATAATTAATGACAATTAATCATCATAAAATACCCAAGTTTGTTTGTAAATCATTACTCATCTGTTTACTTCTAATCAAGTGTGATATATCGTTGAAATCTCTATTTCTTGAGGATTTCAAATATGATAAAAACAAAAAAATTTTTTTTTTGAATATGCAAATTTTATGCAAATTAGTACCCCCCAACCGGTGCTGAGTTGTCTTCGAAGTTAGAGTACCATTACCTCAAAGATTACTACAGATTTTATTTTTCTTCCAATTTCTTTAGAAATGGTCGCTAGATGATGCTAAGGACATAAGCTTTCAAGGTACATCAGTCAAAACTTACCAAAAAGCCTAGGTTTTTTACAGTTTGCTACTTTCTGAGGCCCATGACCTTTTTGTTAACCGGTACTGACCGGTACCAAATTTTGGTAGTTAAATTTAGTATCTAAAATAAGATCAGTTATTATCTGCTACAGGTTAGCCTATCCATGTAACATTAAGTATTTTTGAACAGTAAATTTCTTGAAGATTCAGAAAATATCAAGTTTAAATGGAATATGCTGTCACTAACAATGAAACAGCAACTTATTTACACCCCTTCCATGTGTTGAGAAACAAGGGGGATACAGCAAACTTTGATTTAGAGAAGCTAAACTTCTACTAGCTGTTAAACTTGTATTTCAGTTTTTGTCTCCTTGGAAACTTGATGCGAAATGACGACTTTAGTGGTGAAACATTTGCAATTTATTTTATCTTTTTATAGGGTGTAGTTTTTCTAAAAATTATAATTTAGTAAAGGTAAGTCAAAAAATTTTGGGGGTTTTGAACTGACATGATGTACAGTACCCATTTTAGATCAGTAAATATTATATATTGCTTAGCCTAAACTATTTAAAGTTATATATTGCTGAAAATCAAATTTCCTAAGCTTTTAAATGAGACCGGTATTTAGCAACATATCATATTTTTTGCGCACTAAATCTACTTTTTTTATTTACCCTACAAATTTATTTGGGGGGGTTTTGAGACCCCTAAAAAATTTGAAAATTTGAATAGGTAAATTTTATCATTATTGCTTGAAATTTTGTCAAATGATGCCCCAAAAGAGTAGTTTTCAGACTGTGTCAATGATAAAGGGTTTGGTTTTGTGGTAAACCAGGTATCTTGATTTGAATTCAAGGTTGTTGGCTCTTGCACGTGTCTGCTGAGAATTTTGCAATTTTTGTCGTCTGCAACTGGGTTCTTGGTCCTTTTAACCCTTTTTCGGAATAAAAATCCAAGAGTTAGGGCACAAATTATACATCTTCCGATGCGTGAGTAAATAAGCGTGATATTTTGAAAATTTTATGAAAATCGGATGAGAAATAAAGTCACAAATCGTTTTTTTAGTAAACTTTTTATGCAGGCTAAGAAATGGACGGCTATAGACGTCGTTCGCGTTTGTGCACGATGAGTTTTGCTTGGTGGACCGCGAAAGGGTTAATGTAGAAGTAGACAGCTGAGTAATGATTTACAAACAAACTTGAGGTACATAATTATGATTAATTATGATTGATTATGACAGTTTTTCGCTCTGCCACCTTAAGGACATTTTTTTTCGCTTTTCACGCGGGAGCAAAAGAGTTAAAGCAGAAAGTTTACTTGCCAATCTTCGCTCCGAACAAAACTTTTTTAAATTTCCGGCCAATGAAAGTGCTACTGCTACCAGAGTTAGCTTCGGAATTTTAAGGGAAATTGCTGCTTCGGGAAAAAGTTTTACGGATGGAGAGTTTATTAAAAAATGCATGTTGCGTGCAGTTTCTTTAATCTTCCCAAGTGAGATTAAAAAATGCATGTTACGTGCAGTTTCTTTAATCTGCCCAAGTGATATTAAAAAATTTCAAGACGTAAGCCTTTCACGCTCAACTGTACAACGAAGAATTGAAGATATTGCGGGGAATATAACTGAATAATTATGCCACAAAGCAATGGAATTTTCTTATTATTCTTTGGCTATTGATGAAAGTACAGATTCTGCTGATATGTCACAGCTCTTAGTGTTTGTAAGAGGTATTGATGATAATTTTAACATATCTGAGGATCTTGCGGATACGCAGTCTATGCAAAGTCGGACTAGTGGAAAGGACATATGCACTGCTACTGTAGATTGTGCTATCGAAAAACTATCCAGTGATTCAAAAAATACGGTTACAAAAAATCGTGCTCTGACGATGCTCCAGTTATGTGTGGAAAAACGAACGAAGCGATGGCTTTGCTTCAAGAGCACATTGGAAGAAAGATTATCATTAACCACTGCATTATAAATTGGAAAGTTTTATGCAGCAAGTTTTTTAAATTTGATCATGTGATGTTGGTTGTTGTTTCTATTGTTAACTACCTCCGAACCAGGAAACTAAAGCACCGCTTATTTAAATTATTTCTTGAAGAAGCTGATTCAGAATATGGTGACGTGGTGTACCACACCGATGTAAGATGGCTTAGCCGAGTAAATGTACTACAGCGGTTTATTTCTTTGAAACCTGAGCTATCAAAATTTTTGAAAACAGAACCCAAAGAACTTTCCGAGCTAAACGATTCTTCTTGGAATGAAGATTTATTTTTCCTTGCGACATTACTTCTCATTTAAACGACCTGAATATTAAGCTTCAAGGAAAAGGAAAATCAATTTTTGATCTTCATGCTGCAGTAAATGCTTTTAAAGTAAAGTTAAGACTTTTTAAAATTCAACTTTCAAAAGGAATGTTGACACATTTTCCTATCTGCTTAAAATACATTTTGCCAGAGAGCCATTTTGCTGTAGGAATAAAATACGCTGAACAAATCGAAGTCTTCATTGAAGAATTCAACAACTGACTCACTCTTTCCAGTGAAGAAAAACTGCATCCAAAAATTAGTGAAAACCCATTTTCAATTGATCCGGAAGAAGCACCTTTACATTTACAAACTTATCGAATTGCAGACTTTATCTGTATACAAAAGTAAACATGGAGAAAGCAGTGTGCAAGTTTTTTACAAGTGTTTGAAAAAAAGAAGAGTTTAAAAATTTACTTAATTTGGCAAAACAAATGTTCAGTTTATTTGGCAGGACTTGCATATGCGAACAAATGTTCTCATTGATTAACTTGAACAAAAACAGGCAACGTTCCTTGCTTACTGATGGGCATTTAGAAGACATATTAAAAATATAAAGTAATGATTATGGTGTGCTTGTTGCCAACAAAAGGTGCAACATTTTACATTAAACTTCTTTTTTGAGATTTTTACTTACAATTGATTTATTGTCAATGCTTGCAATTAACCTTACATTTTGATAATTTGCTATTATTTGTTCCTTCCGTGAGAAGATTACTATTTTAAAAAATAGCTGGAAAACGGTTACTAGCCCAAATAAAAGATAAATGGAACAAAGTAATAATGTTTTTCCTGCCAATAAGTATTAAAAACAACAATGAGATGTTGTAGTGCGATGTTAATGATGGTTCTGTTTTGCTTTTTTTACGTTTTCGACAATCACTAAACCTTTACGCCGCAACGGTGACATTTACGTTATAACAGCGATGGCATGCGGCCTGTGACAAGTAGTTCTTTGAGGATATGGCTCTTGTACTGTTTTGAGTTGCGCAGGCATGGCCCATATTATACCTACTACGCCTGTACTATATCTATTTATAATCACCTCATAGTAAAGGGATCCAGAAATTTTAGGGAAAATATGTCGGCAATCCCCTATGTTTGTTTTAATCGATATGATTTTGGACCGAAAGTTGGTTTTGCTGCTTGATAGTGAGTGCGAAGAGAGCGACGTTCGCGAAGAGTCTTTTTTTTTACACAGACTCGAGTTGAGCCATTGACTGGAGTCTCCCCAACACTTGTGTGCTCATTCAATCATTTGTATTCATACAAGTGTGACGTATATTCAGTATCTATAAGCAGGATGACATAGACCTAATCTGGGCGATTTTTTTGTTTCTGAACTTGATCGGTTTTCGGATCATCCATTCGAAATCCATTGTTTCGCCAATCGTGATAAACTTGATTTCACCACACCGCTGGTTTTTGCGTAGAAATTTATGATTGAATGCGAAGTGCCGCTGGGTACTTTTTGGTGTCCTCGAAATGGGCCTACGATTATTTTTTTGCAAAAATAAAGGACAAATAATAGTCCTTTCATAAAACAATTTTCCTACCCACTCGGCTTGTTACTAATCGCATTTGCTTTAACCCAGGTATCTATGAGTTTGCCTATCCCTGGTCTCATATCGTGAACTCGCTTTTTTATTTACCAGGTCTTGATATTGCTTTTGCACTGATGATGTCATTTTGATTCCAATCCGCTCACTGTGCCACAAAAATCTTTTTAGTTTTTACGTATAATTGAAATTAGGAGATTATCACGAAAATGCAGTACATTATTCTCCGCCGCAAAAGGCCTACAAAAGCAAGTGCCCATTGTCGGGCCACCAAACTTAGCCTACAATAAAATAGCAGTATTTTACTCCCGCTTGGCTGCAGCGTTTGATTTAGATACGCACTGACATCTGGCTTTTCCCATTTTCTTTCTGACTTCTTTAACCAGCACAAGTAACTAGAATGACTATTGTGGCGTAAAAAAAATCTAAACATAAATAGGCGAGATAACCTGGTTAATGTACACAGTTATTGTTGCGATTCAACATCAATAATTTAACTTACGATTAAACATATACACCATAAGACCACAAATGCTGGAACTGAGGAATAAGGAAGACAACGATATGCACCAAATGTTAAATCTTCAAATTCAAAAAGTTGCTCTGATCCTAAGACTCAACGGTTTTCTGCCATCCCCCAACTCCAAGGAGAAGTCAGGTAGCAATAACAACGGATAGATTTGGATTAGTGCAATTCCATTTTAAAGCACTACTTCACTGAAAGCAAACCAAGATGTCAACCACAAGCACAGAGCTTAGGTTGGATGAAGTATACATAGAAAGAAGCCGTGACATACAAGAGACATATAAAAGCGACCATTCCAATTCTAAAATGCGTGCCTCCTCCAAAATTAAATCGCTGGCTTAGATAAATGCTTTTTTTGATAATTGACTATGATAATTGATAATTTTAGCCTAGATAATTGCATAACTGGAAAGTACAAATTGTATTTTTAGAATTTTCTCTGTAGTAAACAATTTGTTGCTCCAAAATTTCTTTTATAGACACTCCCTTTAGAGGTTTACAAGGGCTTTCTCTTGGTCGCTATTGAAACTACATGCAATTACACGTGCATACCTAATTCTTGGCGCTTACATCAGAGATTACATGAAAAATTCGTCACGAGTGTACATGACTACAGCGACAAATTTCAAAAACTAGCTTTCAGTAACCACAAAACGAAAAAAGACATGTTGCTAGCTAGAATATCACCCCTAAAATAGTGCCCACACGGGACTGATCGCGCTCCATTAGGAATGACAATGCGTTTAACTTCACCTAATCACTGTCTTCACAAGCCAATAATGCAAATTTGTTGAACACCGCATGTTGATCGCTAGCTATCAAAGTATCGTCAATACTGTCACCATCACCGTCGTCGTCACTTGAGAGGGCTGACGTACTATGTTGACTACTCTCCTCTCCACTGCTGATATCCAACAAATCAACAGTAGATGTTGACGTTGAGCTCAATACATCTTCTAAAATGAAATGTGGAGGCAAAGAAGAACCCAAAACCGCAGGAGTATCTTGGTTTGGATCAGCATTACGCGCTTGTAACACAAGCAACTTAAGCGTGCTGCCATGCTTCAGCCAAAACTCTGTGAAATAAATCCGGTTGAACTCAACAGTGGCATACTTCAAAATCTTATTTGGATGACTGTCAAGAGTTGGTTTAAAAAACACGAACCCTTTCTCCAACGGGCATATCTACTTCGATTCTTACCTTTAGAGCTGTAGATAAGGGAAAAAAGAATCTAAAATCCCAACTTTTTTGACTTCTCGGTAACAAAACCCAAATTAACTGAAAAATGACGAGTTTAGTTTTTTCTATGGAGAATGCCAAATTTCCAAATGGGGTGAGCATGATTTGATCTTCGGGGGGGTAGGTGAAGGCACGGCGTGAAAGTCATCAAGGTTTAGTCCGTAAAGCTAATCAAGATCACGCCAGACAGCGGCAACCCATTTCAAACCAGTCACGTACACAAATCACTGCAGACTGGAGGCCTCAATATTATTAAAGGAGTATTGCCATTCGTTGGGGCCGAAAAGTCGTATCTAACGGCATGCTAAATGAGCAGCTTTATTATTCCAACCCAGTAAAGCATGGGACTCTCTCGGGAGAGAAGCACCATGAGGGAAATTAAACATCTACTAAATTCGAGCATCATACTAAAACCACCTAAACAAGTAGGTAAATGTTGATTACAGCAGGAGCCTCAATATAATAGGTGAGTAGTCCAACATTGCCTCTAGCAATATGTTGATTACTGAGTAAACAGCTTCACTTTTCTAACAAATTATGAAATATAGCATGTAAATTCCGCCCATAAGTCTAAATTATTTTAACTGTCAATGACTTACCTTTGTTGTCAGTGTAGCCTGGTGGTCTCATATACAGACAAAGTCTTCCGTCGACAGCCATTCTCAAAATACTATTAGCAGCACGGTAGACATCAGGACGAGCCGCTTTAGCAGTGCGATAATTTCTTTTGTTGGCCCAAGCTACAAAGTACATAAAACTTGTAAATTAGCATTTCCTATTTCGATAAACGCCACACACCTTACGATCTGAGCTACATTCGTTAACGAAGCCAGCTAAACTCTACAAAGTAAGTTCTGCTATGTGACAAAAAGTAAAATGTCGAAACTCGTCACCAATTATCATTAATCTTGAAAGTCGTACAGAGTTCAAAACTTGTTCTTAGTAATGTTGTTTGTAGCCATTTTTCTACACAGTAAGAGTACCAGCACGAAATTACACATCTCTTATGCGGTATCGACCACAAAGCAAACATCTACTTGAAAACTCCAGCCCAACATCCTCATTTAAAAACGAACCCGTGGTACGACTCCAGTCTGTTGTAGATTACTTAAAACGTCTTGCTGCCACTCGATGCTCCAGATCAATGTACTGCCACACAGAGTTTACGGAGCACCTATCTTTGAGCTGCTGCACTAGATTGAGCAACATTGACATTTCTGTAACTTCTGACTGACATAAAACTACAAGCTGCATTTTGTATTTTATGACTGTATATTGAGGCAAACCAGAGGACCGTTACAATCATTCACTGCTCCAAAAAATTCAGTTTTCAGCCACGCAGTGTAGTGGTATTTGTTCCGGACTTCGGAACAAAAGATCTGGAGTTTGAACAACATTGCTATTCGCCAGAAAGAGCATCCGGAATTTGAAGTGTCGCGTTCCTCAGGCAAATAGTGTGGTTCGAAAGTGAGTATGTATTGGTAGACACACATACACTGAATCAACAGGTCTATGCTGGCGAAAACGCCGGAAAAGGGGACGTAAAATAAGACCACCCAGATAGTTTGGTATTTGAAAACTATATGCCAAGGTTTCCGCCTTTGGTACCAGCTAAATACAATGCAGCTGTCATCTTACCTTCACATGTATGTCATGAAGTCCATACAACGTAGCTGCCATCTTACCTTCACATATATCCCAAGGAGTCCAATAATCTTCGCTTGGTTGATCAATGCCATATGTTGGATATTGAAGCTGGAGCATTTTGACGAGAGGAATTCGTCCAGCCAAGTATCCAACGGGTGTATAAGGCTCTTGCACTTGAGCGACTGGATATATACCACTTAAGATCTGTAAATGCAAAATGGTTTAAACGCTATGCAAGATAAGAAATCGAATTTAATTTTCTTTTCTCGGCGTTTTCGCAGGCTCGTCTACCACTATCCACTCGCTTTCAAACCAGACTTTTTTTGCTGAAATAACGCATTTTAAATCCCGGATGCCCTTCTTGAGGAATATCGATGGTGCTTTTTAGGAGCTTCACACTCCATTCATCTTGCTGCGAAGTTCAGAACGATTACTGTTACGCCATGGCGGCTACTTGAAACGTTATGCATGCAAGATGATACTGTTTAATTTTGCCTCCAAATGACGTAAACCAAATTTTCGTTTTTCATTACTTAGATTAAAAAATTATTCAATAAGACTTAAAAGCACTTTCTTTATAACATGTATTCATTTAGAAGTACGAGCTCAATCTCTGCATTCTATTTTTTTGCAGACTGAGCAATCGCGAGGGAGACTACTACGCATTGCCTTCCGTGTGCCGCACAAAGGTTGAAGGGCTTTTACAAAGAGCACAAGCAAACTTGTCGGCTTTCTTTCTACATTGCTATCGTCTTGTGCATAAACCTGTGAAGGCTATACTCCGGAAATCTTTGGTAGGACCCGGTGGATGTTCCACTCAACTATTCAACATTCGAGGCGGTCACTCGGACTACTACACCATGAAGGCAGCTCTTCACGACCTCAAAAAGTGTACCTGGCTACTTTCGGCCTATCACGCTTTGCAGTAAGTATAAAATAATCATAAAATGCGAATCTCTGCTAACCTGCAATTGCTTGGCAATAAGCGACGGAAATACAAGCCCAGGTGAATCACATAATTTCACAGTTTTTGTAAGAAAATATGTTTGGAAGTACTTGGTGTGGCCTGGCGTAACGGAAGTGCTAACCACTTTTTTGCCAATTAAACCATTCATAAGAGACGATTTTCCCACATTAGGATGACCTAAATTTAATAAAAAAACAAATACAGTGCACGCGAAACCGAATGATCTCTCCTGTAAATCAGCTATCTAATTACCAATTTCCCATACGCACACTGCAGTATTATTAATATATTTTGTGCACAAGGTGTATACCAAAAAAGTACACCATAAAATACATATACTGTAGATGAAAAACTTATTCAGCTCTTCGAACTCAAAAGGAATGAGAGTTTGAGAAACAGTAAAATAACTCTAATATTAAGTCACCAGTCACCCACAGGTGTTGTAGTGGTGGGCGCAGGCCATGGATTGAACCCGATAAGAGAGTTTGGCGTTTACTTTATCAGACCACGCCGCTGCAAGAAAGCTAGTCAGAGTGTATTTGCGCAAATGTTCTTGTATAACACACTTAACGGGATACTTTCATCTTCAGTAGCAAGTGGTGGGGAAGAGCAGTCTACCGGTCGCGGTGGCCCAGTCTAACAAAAAGAGCATAAGCTTATACGAACCGGCGCGATGGCGCAGTGGTTAGAGCGTCCGCTTCGCAGTCGGTAGATTTGGGGTTCATTTTTCAAATCGAATCATACCACGACTTTTAAAAAATGGTATTCACAGCTTCCCTGCTAGACGCTCACCAAAATAGGGATAGTGTAGAGAACAAGCCGGCAAGCTTGCTTGTTGTGTCCTTGGGCAAGACACGTCACGGGATGCCTCCATCTTTATGCGGCAGACAGGTGGTGGGCCAAGCAGTCTACACGTCGTGGTGGCCCAGTCTAACTGAAGACTCGCAAACAGAGCATTATATACATCTTCCTGCATAATGCTCAAAACAAATAGCTCAAACGACGAAGGAAACTTATACACACGAATGATGAGTGCACAAGTGCAAATTTCTCGTACAGCAGAACAGAAAGTAAGATTACTAGGAGGTTTTGTTTATTCTGAAAAACGTCTGATCATTCTCCAACAAGCATGTAAAGTTATGGCGGCATATATTAAGCATTGGTACACTGAACGACTTAACAATTTACATATAAACTCAGCTTTACGTCTTTTTTCCGTGTTAATTTCGTATGCTCTTCCTGACAAATACCAAAAGTGTTATTATTCTTATGTAGCAACAAATGTCAATCGTGGTAGTGGTGCTTTCATAAATTGTCAATAACGCTTTCATGGTTATTTAGTAACGATTTACTGATAGCAGATCATAATTGGAATTACCCGCTGAGGTTTTCAATGTTTAGTAACAAATGGTATGTAAATACTGTTGATAGGATTATCAATTTATTGATGATGCAAAACTTCAATGTGGCTTTTCGAAAAAATATGTTCCAATAGAATTCCCTAAACTGACCTTGATTAGATTTGCGGTGTGGACTGGAAAAAACACCGTTTCATATCGCGTCTTTATCAGAAAAAGAAAAGGTAAACACAACAACACCACACTGCGACAGATGGGAAGAGTTACAGCTCTTGATCCGATGTCGCCAGTGATGAATCGATGAGTGCATTGCGAAAAACGTTTGGCAAAACAACTTTTTTCAACGCTATTTTTAAGTAGTATTGTCCAACGCCAACAACTTGCTGATTGTGGTAGCAACAGCAGCGTTGACGCTGTAATATAATTTTAATTTCTTGCCACATCGCTAAGTCATTTACCCACAAAGCCAATCGTAAGAATTCCATCTTCTAATTTCATTTCTTTAGCACCTACATCATCTACTTCAGCCGCAATGGCAAACTGTTCATCCAAGTTGCTTTTTTCTGAAGAACTGGCATCTAAGATGATAAACTGCGTCAGCAATATTTCTTGAAGTATCTTACAAACGCATGCCGGCAAGTGCAGCAGATTCTTCAATAAAATAAAAAATAAATTCGGTCAATTTTATTGCATCAAAGCAGGTTGCAACAGTCAATTAAGTCTCCATGTGCCTTCCGCACCAAACGTTCAGGCATTGCTAACGGTTTGAAAGAAAATGATGTTATTACGATTCAATAATTTTTACAGTCATTCGTAAAAGTATTTTACTGAACATTTATGACTTTAAAAATAGAAAACGATGTACCACAATAAAAAAAGCAACACCGTCAGGAATAATAATTTATAACAACTTCAAAAACTGTTGCTTTGATGTTATGCAACCTGAATCTGCATGTAGCCAAATTTATTCAAAAGATTTTGAATTTTAAGATTATGACGTAAAATTGGCCAGTGGTGAACCTTGTAAGTTTGTACTCATGACATTTTAGCAGTTCCCACTGTTGCTTTTACCGAAAGCCTCTACAGAAAGAGATCCACTTGTTTAAATCATGTTTTGTCTCCGTCGATTGAGACGGCCGGATTCACCTCATTCATGGATTTTAGAACATCTAGATTCTAGAATATTCCGCACTCAGTATATATACCAAAAAATCTTTAGAAAGAGTGAAATAGATGGTTATGTTGATGTGCGTCTGGGTTAATTTATTCAGCGAACAAACGTTTGTTGTAAAAAGCCGTAAAAGTCACGTGGAACTGATGTTGTTGTTGGCACCGGACCCCTTTCGAGAGATTGGGGGAATGGCGTGAGACCATGGAGCCCCAGAAGCCAGGCAGCTGCGCAAGGCCTGGACTAGAGTTTGCATAGAAAGAAGTAGCCAAAGAGCGAGTGGCGCCAAAGTCCGTAGCAGACAGTGCAGAATGAGATCAGAATCATGGGTCGGATGACTACAGGCGCTGCACAAAGGATTCTAGACTGTGTCAGTTCGATGGAGATCGAGTTTAACAGAAGACTATGTCTGTTGCAGCAAAGACGAGAAAAGATACAACGAGCATGACGGGAGAGCACAAGTTTCTAATTGGATACTGAAGGGACTTATGTGTAGAAGAAATTAGTTAATACAGTACACCTCCAGTCCAAGAGAAGGGAAGAGTGGATACTAGAGGAAGAAGAGAAGACTACGTGCAACTGTAAATGACTGGAGCAACGCACCTCGTCTGGCCAACTCATCGGCCGTGTCATTTCCAGGATGAAATGAGTGACCGGGCATACACTGTAGCCTGACAAGAAAGAGAAAGAATAATTCCTGCCAAATGTGCCAGAAAGTGTGAGATAAAAGAATGGAGGAGAGTCAGGCAAGAACAGGACAAGATTCAGAAAGAAGAGGAGAAGTGGCATACTACAGGAGGACCTGGAAGGTCTAGACTTCACTGAAGTCTGGCCAAACCTGAAATGGGGGAAAAGGTTGGAAGACGAAGAGCCCGATAATAAGATGACAAATCAAAATGAGTCAGGGTGACTCATAGGGGAGTTTGGAATGCCTCAGGGAGTCAAAAAGGGATAGGGAAAAACGAGAGAGACCCGATGATGGTGCAACTGGCCGCTTGGTAAAGGCGTTTTCACATGGTAACGCTGATAAATGGAAACCATCTAAGTGAGGCAATAAAAGAGAACAGACGGAGAAAAGCTTTGTAAATAACGAGACAGGGACTTCTTGGGAAGGGGCCCCATGAGGAAGTAGAGATACAGCAGAAGGCCTTGAGGGAAAACTTGCCCATTAGCGAAGATACATGTGCAGAAAAGTAAAGAAAGCAGTCAAAGGTCACTCCGAGAAGAGTTGGAGTGATATTGAAGCAGAGAGGGGTGTTGAATAAGGAGAGAGGGGTCTGGATTTATCTTGTTGGGGATCCACCAAAAAGGAGGAGTCACATTTAAGCGAATTGAGAGGAACACACTAGTGCTCCAGTCAAATCAGGGCTCCTTGTATGGTCTCTACAGTAGCAGATACCGAGGGGGAGGAAAACCAAATGGCCAGGTCGTCAGCATACAGAGAGCAGCAAACGGTAAAGGTAGAAACACAGGAAGATCGTTGATGACAAGAACAGGGCCAAGAACGGATCCTTGCGGAGCACCTCAATGGACTCTAACAAAGCGACTGCAATGATTTTGAAAAACAACGTAAGTTGGCCTCTCAGAAACAAAAGATTACAGTCCATCCAACAAAACAAGGAGAGAGGCCAGTCAAAATAAGATCATGAAAAAGAGCGGGATGCCAGCCAGAGTCAAAATCTTAGAGAAGTCGAGAGTGGGTAAAATCATCTAAGAGCCTGGCTTAGGTTTTTTAAACCCATCCGAAAAGCCTGAGCCAGATAAAAAATTTAATTACGAGAAAACTAAGCACGCAGAAAGTGGCCTGACGGAAAGAAGGGAGTTAGACTTCAAAAGGAAGGGTAGATGAAATAGAATGATGCGCTCAAGCAGCTTTGACACGCAAGAGGCGAAAGCATTAGGTAAGAAGGGAGGAGGTGTGTGAGAGGTTTTCTCATCTTGTTCATGGAAATAATACATAAAGACTTTTAGATAGAAGGAACGAGAAGAAGATTGAAGATATGAAGAAGGAGATCTAAGTCAGAGCTGGGGAGGTGCTTCAGCATGGGGTAAGCAACTATGTCTGGGCCGATAGCAGTAAAAGAGCAGAAAGACTGGCGGCAGCCGCAAAAAAATCTCTGGAGGTGAGTGGAGAGTAGAACAAAAAATGAGACTTATCAACGTAGGGGGCTTGACGGAGCTCAGCCAAATAACCTCTTGGGTCTGCTACGCAAAGTCTTTGGCGGAGAAATAGAAAAATAAGATCTCAGGTGGCTGGCATTACACCGATGCAGAATCCCTGAAAGAAGAGCACTTGGAAAAGTTGTTTTACGCACGTAAAGTGAAAAGAAAGATACACTCGTGAAGGAAACGAGAGTATGTGAGGAGAAAAAACACACTCGTAAGGGGAATGAAAGCAAGTGACTAGATCGCAAGAAAGAAAGAACTTTGCTCTCAAGAAAGAACGCGTTGAAATAGGCACTATTACGTTGGTAGCGCTTATTACAACATAAAATTTGTTCAGAGCTTGATGACAAAGCGCAACCTGATCCACACATTAGACCAGGGGTGCGAGATGGTCATTCAGATTTTTGTGTTGCATTTTTGTCCTGTCATGCTCAGTTTATCATGTGCTAATAGTTTTGCACAATCAGTGTCTAATTACAGCATGCCTAATGCGCGACTTCAATTCAGCCCGAAACGATGCGAGATCGGTGATGACCTTTTTTTTTTTTTGGAGATCACCTCTGCAATAATGGTGAGGAAACTGCGGAATTAGACTCTAATTAAAGCATGCTTAGTGCATGGCCTTATTCTTCACATGTTAAATATCTATAGGGGTGCGAGAGCATATTAAGATATTTTAGGGGTGCGAGAACATATTATAACAATTTAGGGGTGCAGGCCATTAAAAAGGTTGGGAGCCACTGCATTAGACGCACCGGATTATAAGGCGCAAGTTCCATTTTTGAGAAAATTAAAGGATTATAAGTGCGTGTTATGGTCCGAAAAATACGGTAGTAGGCCCTGGCTGAACATAGGGGTGAGGGTCAGCCTAGAACATCTTGGGTAAGGCTCAATCGCCTGCGGACTGGTGTAGGGCGTTTTCACTCGTCCATGTACAAATGTGGTCTCGCTCCATCACCGAATTGCGAATGTGGCGCGACTGAGCAAACTGCAGATCACGTCATATCTTTATGCCTCATACATCATGTACCAAGAGGAACACGAGGTCTGCAGATTTTGGATGATGCAACTCGATGCTGGCTTAACACCACCACTGACAGCATCTAATCTGGGCAGCGCAGCAGCTCAGGGTGGTAAAAGGATAGACCCTTGGCCCTGGCCTTGATTTGTGCTCGCCCGAATTGAGTTTGGGAGCCTGACCAAACGACGACGGCTACGACGGAAGAGGCATGTCGAGAAGCTGCGATATGAGCCTGTCGCTTTTCATCAATTTTGTGAGCAAAAGCAAATGCTTTACCTCTTGCTTTCACTACTTTTTCCACTTCACAGTCGACTACAAAGCTTGAGGTTGGCATTGGGCACGACCGCAAGGAATGGAAGATTTGACCGCATTTAGTGCCGGTAAAAAGTGCAGCAGCAGATGAAAGAGAAAAAAAGAGCAGTACATTCCTCTGCAGATTACAGGAAAAACACTATTCCCTGCAAAAGGACAGTGCAAAATGACGTAAAGAGCAGTCATCCCATCGAGCTTTCTCGATATTGAAGAAGAACGCTTATTAAAACGGAAGAGTGGAGAAAGATGGGCGGAAAGAAAAATTGGGAGAAAATCTGAACCCAAGTTTTGAAGCACCTCCCAGGAGCAGGAAAAGAAAAGAGATGAGTGACTGTCCTATCTGCCAACGAAGAGCGAATAGAAGGAGTATAGATAATTAATAGGAAAAATTTTTTTCAGCAAAATGATGTCCCCGTGTAATCAAGGTAGGGGTCGAGCAAAGAATAAGAGGAGGTTGAGAGTTGAGAAACAGATAGATCCTGTCTGACAAAAATAACTAAACCACTGGTAGCGTGCGAGCCATCAGGAAAAAAGAGTCAAATCGAGGGCGAGTGTGATCAGATCGCAGAGCAGAGTATCCACGGATCCTGAAAGATGAAAAGAAATTGAGAATGGATTCTTGAATATAGATAAGGTCGACAGGAAAGAGCAAAGTTCAACACATCTGGCACGAAGATCTCCTGCATTCCATTGGAAAACCCTGAGCTTGGGTGGGTTGTTGTGAACAGTGAAGGTATACGTTCTGGAGAGCCAGGAGAAGATGAGACAGTGTTGGTGAACAGGGACCCAAAATAAGCCGAGAAGCCACAGGGTGGGCAGCTCCAGAAATAGAAATTGTAGAGTGGAACTTGGAAGAAGAAAGTACCCATGTATAGCAGGTACAACAATAACAGCACTGACCTGCCCCTCCAGGTCACATTGCCGGCCCACTCAGAACAGCGAAAAGGCAAGGCTAAGATTTAGATAAACGTTGCTGCTCATCAGAAGGAGATGAATGAGGGAGAGAAAAAGATGATCAAAAGAAGAAAAGACAGATGATCACTTTTAGAAAGAGCGCGTGTTGCACTTCGGCAGTCGTTTAGTCGACAGCCCTGCAAAAAATGTTTAGTTTGGGGAGAACCCAAGTATCTGGGACCCTTGGGGAGGCCCAACCCTATTTAGATGCAACCCGGTGGGATCGGAGACCGCACGACCACACCATCATGCAGCTGCTAATTGATGCAGCGAAACTGATAGTTGTTGTAGTAGGTTGAGCTGTTGAGATTAAGTTATCTTGTAAACATATTTCTCGTTGGCTACAAGAAGTAGTGTGGCCATCAACGTTAGATAGATCTTTGGTAATGAATTAATAAGGTCTATCGATCAAGTGGCACTTGGACAAATTGTTTAAGCGATACCCTACCTCGCCTCAATTATAAAATACTATTAATGAGATAAAACCAAAGTTCTATTTGCGCGAGTATCATGCCACAGCTTTCCGTCTTTACACAAGTACATCGTCCAGACAACTTTAAAAAATTAATCAAAAACTACCAAAGCATTTGAAAAATAAAAAATAGTTGTAGGGCCACAACTGTTCTGGCAGCAGTTAAAAATATAATACGACAATAACGATTACTGACTTTTATCGGCTTATTTTTTAGATGTTACAGAGGTGTTTGGCTTATTTTCAACATTTGCCCTGACAAAAGCCCAGTTAATCATGAAGGGCATCTAGAATTTGAAGTGCTGCGGTGCTTCAGCAAAAAGCAGTAGTAGTTATTCAGCTTTTATCCGGTATTGTCCCCTTAGCTGGGATAGCCGAATTTACCCTAGAGTCTGGTTTAACAGCAAGTTTGCAGTGGGACATATACAATGAATTAGCACGTCTAAGCCTGCAAAATAGCAGGAAAAAAAGTAAAATTAAGTTTAAAATTTCGTATTTTGTAATTTCATCAGCAAAATACTTCCAGTCTACACTACCGCTGCAAAAATATGAACGAAGCAATAGGCTGATGCCGTCCAATACATGAGATAAAAAAGCAATAAAAAAGCGCTTACCTCCACTGGCAGGCAAATGCGAAGGAGAGGGTTCCCTGGACCCACATCCTAACATTTTTAGATCTCGTTCTATCTTCTCTTTCCATGAAGTAAAATCAACTGAAATAAAAACAATTATACAAATGCAATGGTTGAGCACTACAACAGCATGTTGAAAAAAGGTTGGCTGAAATGCAATGGCGAAACTAAGCATCCTATGTCATTGCAGAGTAAAATTCAGCTACTAAACAAGAAGCAGTTATAACGAGCATTCATTACTAACACTATATATTAACCCTTTACTACAGTATGGCTCTAAACAAATAAAACACAGCACATCTAACTCAAAATAGAGTAGGCTTTAAATAATCTTAAAGTTATTTACCAAATGACAAACTTTGTAACCGAATGCTTCCGCCACTTCAACTCAGTTACTTTACAATGGACAGTTCAAATTACTCAACATAAAAAAGCTTAATAGTATAAAACACCTAGTAGCAACCAGCGTCATCTTGCTATTCACACGAGTGACTTGACTTAGCACAAGCAGAATTACGTAATTTAGTTGGAGCAGTTCTGGGTTCAATTCTTAGATGCGTTAGGAATATCTAACAGCAATATAGGACAAAAGCAAGATAAGCATTTGAGATAAAATCTAGGGTCAGATATATCATGCTCATCTACGATTTCTTTACTGCGTGGTCCATGACCTTTTGAAAGTTATAAGATCAGTTGCAGCTCTGATAAGGGCAACTACTTTTGAAACTTCAAGTTACAACGTTATTTGGGTTATAAATACCTCTAAAAGCATATGATATTCGTTCGCAATATTACATGAAGTCCGAGTAAATTTTTTGATGATACTACTTACCTTTATCACCACATATGTCACGGCATGTTTGAAGCAATTCCTTCGGTCCGATCTGAGTATTGTATACTCGTTTTCTGGGTCTGCGTTTCTTTGTTCTTACTTCTGCAATAAGAGAATAGCAGGTGAGTACACCACGTTAAGCATAATTTCGATTTTCAGAGGGACCGCAATAACAAACACGGTTTTTTTTAATTTCATGGGCACATGTACGAATTTGAAAAATGTAAATGTTTCTGAAATAAGAACAAATCTTGAAACAGATAGTCATCCAAGTTTTTTTGCCCAACCACTAAATTTAAAGGCGAAACTTTGCTTCCCTTTTGGGTAAATTGTAGTTATTCTCGTTAGTAAAGATCAAAACGCCTGTAACTGGTTTCTTGTCACAGAATTCGCAGTCAAAATAAAGCAACAAGCTTACAGTTTTAAAACATCAACAAGGTTAAATTTTTAAGCATGTTGCAATGCGTATTGTAAAACTTATCAAAGCCTTTCTTTTCGCACTAATTGCATGCTAAGTGATAAAAGCAATCAGACTTTATTGGCCAGGTATTTGCACGATACAAACTGAAAAGTTTATGTTCAAGCTCACCTGATTGGGGTTGCCAGTACCTTTGGCACACTGCATTTCTATCACTATTGAGCACTGCAACCGAGCCAAAGCAATAAACACACACACCGCCGTGGTGTCGTGGTATCGTTACGGGCTTCAGAGCGAAAGGTCTGGAGTTCAAAACTCTACAGAAACACCACTGGTATTCGTCAGGAAGGGCATCCAAAATTTTAAGTGATAAGTTGCTCCAGTACAAAGTCTGGTTCAAAAGCGAGTGTTTAGTGGTAGAAATATTGAATCAGCACGTCTGAGCCTGCAAAACGCGGGAAAGATGACGTAAAACCGACTTTTTTTCTTTTTATCTTATTGACAGTAACGCAGAAATTACATTGGTATTACGGGCGCGATGGCATAGTGGTTAGAGCGTCCGCTTCGCAGTCGTTGGACCTGGGGTTCATTCCCTAAGTCGAGCCATACCAAAAAACTTTAAAAAATGGTATTCACAGCTTCCCTGCTTGGCGCTCAGCATAGAAAAGAGATAGTGTGGAGAACAAGCTGGCAAGCTTGCTTGTGTCCCTGGGCAAGGCACTTAACGGGACGCCTCCACCTTTATGTGGTAGGCAGGTGGCCTACCCGCACTTCATCGGGTTACAATTGTGAAGTTGCTAACCCAGCATATCGTAAAAGACGACTCTTGGGTACCCATCAGTGGCAGTCCACCTTGTTGGTGGTGAGGCTACCAGCCACTCATAACTGGTTCCAAAAGGGCTGCCACTGTTCCCTTAGCCTAATTTCAATTAGGTTGACAGCATGAACCTGAATTGTCGTTCGTGCCGTGCCTCCATCCCGAGGGAGAGGAGGGGTAATCACAACAGCACAACATACAAACTGATACATTTGCAGGCACTTTTGTTGGCAAATAAAAGAACTAGTTTGCAAACTGGTAGGCTTAATTGATACATGGTCTTAATAGTTAATCGCTCACTTTTTTCAACATCAACAGTTCTTGAGTCCTGTGGAAAAGATGTGAACCAAACAACATGCAATGATGGAAAAAGTCTGATATTACAATAAAAAATGGTTAATTTAGTGACAATATCAGTACTCATTAATCATAAGAAAATGTATCCTATGTTTCAAAATCATATCATTAGAATCAAAGGCACAACTATTTTGTCACAAAAGCGAATGGCACTTTGAATGTGCGTAAGTCAAAAAAGCTATAGTATTCACTGGCGCAACCACTTGGAAAGCGAAAAGATCTGACGACACTGCTTTACATAAAGGGAGAGATTATATCGGCTTTTCTGCAGAATATTTTTTGTTACGTTTTGTTGTAATTAAAAGCATTAGCACATGAAAAAAAAAGTAAAAGCGACTAAAAAATAAATACAGAGATTGGATTAAAGAAAGATGCTATCGACTGAGACAAGTGGCACAAAGCTGCTTATGGTTTTGTGAAGAGCATGAGGTGAATCCAGCCTTCTCCGTAAACAGAGACAAAACTGAATTTTAAAAAATTGGATCTCTTTCCATCTCTGATCAACACCACTTTCAAGTGGGATTTAGATTAATAAGTTCTGTCCTAATTGTAACAAGTCACCTAAAAGGAAAGCAAAAACATCAATTGGACTAAGTAAAAAATTAATTTTACCTCAACCAATTTTATTTTCTCTTCTACCAAATTCTAATTGCATGCCAGACACAATGCATTTAAAAATCTAATAATTTCTAAAAACGATATTGTAAGCATATAACAATTCTGAAATACATCTCAAGCCACCTCAACTTTAACCAATACCTTGTGAAATATGATGTCCAGGCTGCAATCACAGTTGCAGGGACAAGATCAATTTTATTCAAAACAAGAATTAAAGGTTTCTTCCAGTCATGCACAACATGATCATACAGAGCTGGGGAAAAATGGAGAACCTAAACATGTTAATTGACAAGCATAGAGTTAACATAGGAAAAAGACAAATGCTCAAAAACTTAAGTTTTACTCATTTAAAAGTAAACACGACAAACATTTAATAGTGCCATTGTGCTAAATTTGTCACATAACGCTGTACATATTATTGCTAATGAAATTTTTTCTTTGCTGATTTTAATTTCTGTCTGATATCATTGGGTGTTTTTACGAATATTTTTCGCAATTACTCAAACAGTCAGGAAGCACTTCAGTACTAAACCCTTTAGTTGTTTTTCTTTCAGTTACATATTTTTATCTTCCAGTTATGGGAAAACCATTGGTTGGTTACACCAAGACATCGTTTCGTTCAGACCTGCTTCAAAGTTGCCATCACTACTGGCGTGGAGCATTTCTATCACAAGCAACGCAACCAAGGGGGAACATTGTAGTAAAAGTGCGATTCCCAAGTGCACAATACAATGTAGCCATCGTTAGCTTCAAACTCACAACCATTGTTACCCTAAACTAGGGCTACTCAACTAATTTTGATGAAGGTCCAGTTGGAGAAGTTTGGTATTTCCTGAGGTCCAGTCCAGTGGAAGTGTTGATTTGCAATGATAAAAATGAAACCGACATGTTTAGATTGGATTTTCGGCAGCCAAACAGGTGGTGACCTTTTTTTTTTCTTTGGAGATCACCCCTACCGTCGCCCATATTAGGAAAAAGGTCTTGAACTGAATTTGAGCGTCCTGTTTTTGATTAACTGTTACTCATTGCTCTTACTGTTACTCATCCTGAAGCTTGAGGTCCAGCTTTAACACTTCAAAGGTCTGGATTCAGACCGCGGTCTGCCAGTTGAGTAGCCCTGCCCTAAACCGTGCTACAACTCACTCAACCACTTTATTACTTAGATAATTTCTGGTCCCTTTTATCTTGTTTATCACATTTTTGTTTTACTTAGGCAAAATTTGTTTTTCCTCTAACACAACAAAAAACGATTAACGTAATTACAGAAATGTTGCACCAAAATTTACAATCCAACAAAAACTTTATTTTCCACTCGACACTTATATTTTCAAATTATTTGACAATCGCATTCTCTGAAAGGCAAACGTATTTAATACAATAACTGTCACTCACCGGATGCCTCACATCTGTCACCAGAACAATAATATCACTCATTTCAATAACTCGCCATGCTTGCCGCCACGTCTGTCAAATATATTGAAGTTGGAATTAACAAATAAATTACGAATTCCAATGCAAATATAGCAAATTTCAAATTTAAATGCAGTGAACTTCAAATGATGATCATCCCTACATAACAATTATTTAAACGCTTCTTCAAATATTTCTTTATCAATCAAAATGAATGGTACTTAGTTTAAACAACCATCTCGCTAACAAACCGACTTGAAAGCTGTCCCATAAGTGGTCAGCTAGTCATTCATAAGCTTAGCCAGTTTCACTTAAAGATTTCTTAACGATAAAATACCTCTAAATTGTGTTCAAAATAACTCAGTGTCTTGTCACTAAAGTTCTCATGAATTTTATTCAGGTAATCTTTGAAGTAATTTTCTTCTTTCTGTTCCAATTGTTCTTTAGACATCGTGTATTTCCAGGTGGGTCGCTTGGGCATGTCCAATACTAAACAGAGAAAATGTTGCACTTTCACAAAGAACACAAAAAAAATACGAGTTTGCTGCCCACCATACCTAGACTATAGATAAGCCAATCTATTTACAGGCCATGGAAATGTAATTCCTGTTACTTATTGGGGGTGGACAGTAAACCCAATTCCTTCAATAAAAATTAATGTACCTTCGGTAAAACCACAACAGATCTGAGAAAGACGGCTGCTATATCTATGCTATCTATTTTATCAATTACAATAAATCTAGAATGTACACTAAACGAGACCAGTGTGAAATGATGGATGAGGACCAAGTTGGTCCAGTGATTTTCAACCAGTGGATGCCATCAACCCCCGAATTTTTTTAGCCCAATCAAAGTAAAAAGGTATTTTCAAGTACAACAGAATAGGCAACATAACGTCAAATATCAAAAAAAAAATCATCAAATAAAATTAAAAGACAATGCGCAAAAGCAAGCCAAAGACCTCCATTTAGTTTGAACAAGGGTCAAGCATGGAAAAAAGCTGAGAAACGCTGGGAAAGTCAAAAGGCTGATAACAACAAATAACAAAGCATCAGATAATGAAATAATAATATGAACTAGGTAGAGAAGCCCGGAACAATTCAACCACCAAATAGTTTACCACTTAAGCATGGAAAACAGAAGTGCAGTCACCTTTCAAGCTCGTTTTCTGAGTACAAATTAAGTGTTTTATCTACTGCAATGACATGTTTGGTAGATGCCAACTAGATTGTTGCAACAGTATCTCTTCACCAACTTTTTGTGTCGGCAGTATGGGGCAATACAATTCAAGTCAAACTTGTAGTTGAAAATCTGCTAGTTCAGCACTCACAGCGCAATCTTGCATGCAGCAAGGCAGAGCAGAACTGACATCTGATTCTAAGTTTACACTTAAAACTTGAAATCATGACTTGCATCAATTCCAAGGACAACTATAATTGCTGTCGACTCCAAGATTGCAAGGTCACTTTGCAGTTTCAAACAATCTTTACAATCTTGTGTTTAATAATTTAAATAACATTACATGATACCTTTGTTACTCTGTTCATGATCAACAGCCTACCTTGCTACGTTCTCTAGCAATTATCTACCTGATCCTGGTTTATAAACATCGTTAATATCAACCTCCAATTCATGTTCGGATACAAATGTAATTGGTACAGATTGAGACTCAAGTTTTCGTTTTTCAATTTCTTCTCTCGTTTCTTTTAAGAAGTTTAAAATAAATCGGTCTGGATTGTACTTCCCTAAACATTGGCATACTGTTAAAATATACGTTTATTGATTCAGCCAATCTAGCACTGACAGCATTATTACAATGGTGTTTCCCTGTCTCAATGATGTCTTATTGAAGATAAAACAAACAAAGATTCAGGATTTTAGCTCACCAACGTACTCTGTAGATGCAATTCACGAAAGACAAAATGCAAAACAAAGCAAATTTAGTACCTTGTCGCGTAGTTTTAGTAAGTTTTTGATCAGGCAATTTAGAAGATGTCCATTTTTGCCTGATGTTTTCGTGGTCCGAAGACCCAGCTAAAAGAAAAATTTAACGTGAAATTAAGGCAAAAATCAGTTATAGTGCAGCACCACATAAAATAATAACATAATGCAAGACAAATTAATAATTTTTAAAACCCTAACCACCTAACAGTAGACAGAAAGCAGACAAAACACTGCCAAGAATAGACTATACTCAACATCCACAGTTACAGTAATATTAAAACAAAAAGAAAAAAAGCATAACCTAGAATTTCACACTTGTGGGACTTGAAGTAAGTCCGCTGTAGTGGAAGTTCTGTCACCACATTGCAAAGCCAAATCACTCGTGATGTACACAGATGTTGAGATCTGATAGGTTGCAACAGTGTTACTCAAAGTGTATTGCTGGCCTTGATTAAATTTAACAAAAAAGAATTTATATCCCATTTTTGTTGAGCTTAGATTTCTCAGAGCAACAATCACAATTATTAAAGAAATAGCATTCACCTACAAATAAAATCAGACCGTGTAAGCTAAATTTATAAAAGTGTGCACTTCTTGCAAAAAACCAATAATCAAATAGCATATGCATTTTTTGCACTAAAAACTGATTATTATGCATAGCTGCATACTAACAGAGTTGGTGCAGGTAAAAAATACAACAGCAAGTAACAAAAGCACCACAAAAAATTACACTAGCGCTGATTTCTATAATCCAAAGTAGTGTATTTTTAGTACTAACTCAAAACAATTTTAGAGTAACATGATATCATATTTGAAATATCTGAAGAAATGACCAATAAATTTCACAAAAATTTTGATGTTCTATCAAGATAAATTAAGCCAGTTTTTTTAGTTTGTGTCTGATGCTGTACTTTTAAATGACCAAAACAAAAACATGCCCTATGTTAAACACAAATTAATGTAACTTAAACATCAAACCATATTTCAGACAACAACCTAGATAAGATTTTTAAAAGAACAAACTAACTGATCACCTTTTTTTAAATTATATACAAAAACAGAGACAAGATTTTAAAATTTACCAATGATCTCAGCATTACATTTAACAAAAGAACACAATTAAAATAAACCAGCTTACAAAGTACTACCGATTGACAAAGCAATCCTTTGTATTATCACTAAAGGGATACAAGATCCTACACCACGATTTTAGAATTCTATAGTCAAACTCTTTTAGCAACAAAACATTTTGTCATGTCAAGGTTTGAATTAACGTAGATACCAAAACCTTTGCACAAATTTTTTGTTCAGGTCTTATCATAAATTTTAAATACTATTTTCAAGAAAAAATCTTTTGTCTTTAGATTTTGGCATATGACTAGCATAAATTCAAAGTCATACGAGAATTTAAAGCATTGATGAAAATTAATCAAATCATCAAAAAGAAGAACAATCAGTTGGAAAAGCTGAAAAATTGCCAGTGGTCTTCAAGTCAGTAGTCATCCTTACATGCTAATGCAATTGAAGCAAGCAATGGTTTGAATCAAAAATGTCCTTAATGAAAAAGTCAAAGGCACTCGACCATGTTGCATGTTTTATAATGTGCGACTGCTCAATAAGAAGCCTTTAAACTAAAAATCTGATGCTCTGTCCATCATGCCATGCTGCTAGTAATTAAGATGTTTAGATGATGTGCCATACCTCTTTGTTTCAAGGAATCGATTTGGAAAATGTTGATTTCAAAAACAAATATATCCCTTGAAATTACTGATGTCCAGAAAAAGGTCTTTGTCTTCAATCAAGATTAAAAATGTATACTTAATTCATTGCAAAATCCTTTTGATCACTTTTAATATAGCTTTGAAAAAAGCTGTTTTAGCCATAAGCTTTTTGTGACGCTCTCATCAGTGGCGGTATCGCGTCAAAAGGGAAGATCTAGAGTCTTTGACGCGATACCGCCACTGATGAGAGCGTCACGAAAAGCTTATGGCTAAAACAGCTTTTTTCAAAGCTATATTAAAATTTTGTACCACCAACAAGATTTTTGTGATCACTTTTAATTGAGCCACTGCCAGTAACACTTCTAACCAAGAAAGTAAAAGAAAATTAATCAGACATGTTTGGATAAACACTTGCTTTACCTTTTCGTTCTCTTTTTTCTTGCAACTGTAGTTTCTTTTGTTTCCCACTAAACGGTTTTTTTCTCGGCATTGGCCACAAACAAATGCAAAGTTAAATATTATCTGCTGCCAAACCAATTAACAGCAAACACCTAACAGCAAGCTCAGTTTTCACAATATGCTACAAAAACACAAAAAAACAAACTAGCAAGTAATCCCATGTGTGCTCCCCTGCACCTCATCATTACTCATATTCTCTAAAAGGTAATTAAAGTAGAAACCCAAGGGTTTTCTACAAACCGCACAATATTCAGCTACATCTGCTAACTCAATCGATTCAATTCCAAGCCTTGAACAAGCCAAGCCAAGCCAAGCCAAGCCAAGTTGCAGGTGGGAAGCCTTCTTTTACTGCCGCGGGAGTTGACCTTATATGTGCTATAAATGTCAAACAAGATCGCAGTTTGGTCAAGCGTTGTGAGTTTTGTTTTTGTCTGTATGGCATCAAGAGCTGTCCATATAAAAATAGTTGCAGTTTTTGAAACGATCCCTTTATTTTATTAGGTTGACGGCATAAACTTGAATTGCCGTTCATGCCGTACCTCCATCCCCAGAAAGAGGAGGGGTAACCACAAACAAACAAATCCCTTTATTTTAGCTTTTCAGAGGTTTTTCAGCAGGAGAAAAAAACCGACGCGATGGCGTAGTAGTTAGTGCGTCCGCTTCGCAGTCGGTAGACCTGGGGTTCATTCCCCTTGTCGAGTCATACCAAAAGACTTTAAAAAATGGTATCTATAGCTTCCTGCTTGGCGCTCGGCATTTATGGGAGGTTGTGGAGAACAAGCCGGCAAGTTCGCTTGTTGTGTCCTTGGGCAAGGCACTTAACGGGACGCCCCTGCCTTTATGTGGAAGACAGGTGGCCCATAAACCTCGAAAAAGGCAACTCCCAAGCCAGTGCGGACGTCCCGTCCAAAGTATAGCGATACAATTCGCTTTCTCGTGAATGGAGGATAAAAATGGCAAATAAAACAAAACAAAAACAAAACAAACCCAAGCAAATGTTTAGTGACAATAAAACTAATTTCAAAGGAGTTGACCGAGAATTAAACGAAGGCATACAGTGGAAAGATCATTATTTCCAGAAGGCAATGAGTCAAGCTAGTATCAAGTGAAACTACAATGTCCCTAAATGTTACCACTCAGGGGCAGTATGGGAGCGCATTATAAAGAGTATCCCAATTTTTCAGCTCTGACACCTCACCTGCTGATGACAGAATCTTTTGATGATGGAATACCTTCAGGAATATTTCTTGATAAAGAACGCTATCGTAACTCGTGGCAGAAAACTCAAGCCATCGGGAATTAGTTTCGGCAAAGATGGATGGCAGACTATTTGCCTGCCTTACAGTTGCGCGACAAGTGGTATGGTATTCAAACAAATCCCCATCCTGGAGATTTAGTATTGATCCGTGACGAATCCGTGACGAATCCATGACCCGAGGGCTTGGGCCAAAAGCTATTGTTGAAGAATGTTTTCCAGATGGCGATGGACTTGTTCGGTGAATTCGAGTGCGGACACCTGAGGTGGTGCTAATCAGGGATGTGAGAAAAACCTACATGCTAGACAGCAGCTGTTGATTCTGGACTTTAGTGGACCTTTTTATGAGATACGTATATAAAAAGACTATTGTCAGAGCGACTGACGCTTGCTTTGCTACGTTTACCGTTGCGTAGCTGCACTATGAGTAGGTTCATGGATGTGAAATTAACAATTTGTTTGCTGTTACCATTTGTTTGCCTTTTGAGAGGTTTGTGCTCACACCGCTCTTGGCATGCGTTTGAGTTATTTACGATTGCCTGCTGAATTTTAGTTAATTTTTCTTTGGCATCTGGAATGAGCTCAGCATGGTAATACTTTTCTTAAATGCTGTTGCGCACCTTATTTTCTTGTGTTCTTACTTGGTAGCCGCGTGAGATTTGCCTGTGTTATGTAGTTTCATGCGTTGCGCATGTTTTTTTGTTTGTTTCGTCACCTGATTTACGTTGTGCCTTTACTGATTGCGTTGTGTTAGAGCTTGAACATTAATTTACGGTAGTGCCATAGCCATTGCTGTTTTGCTGGTGATTGTTGTATTGAGACTTGTTAAAAGGTTGTAGGGGCATGGCGTTATTTAAGCCAATCCGGATTTAGGAAAAGTTTGTGACTTTCCGTGGCTGGCATGTTACGGATTGGCACTGTGATTTTTCTAGTCCCACAGGATAAATCTTTGTGTTATTTCTGCATGAATCTTTGTGTCTTATCGTCTAGCCCATCTCTTGGGAATTCTAGAAAAACGTATTTTTTTAAGTTGGCGAGAAAGATTACGAGGGAAATATAGAGCCTCATTATTGGCAATAAAGTAAAAGAAAATTTCATGAATAAATGCGAAATATGCTCAGCAGATGGACTGGTGTTGTGCATTAGGATCCATTTAGACGTTTTCAGGGAGTATATTTTTGAGTTCTGATTATTTATCGCCAACGGTTTCTGTCCCTTGTTGTAGTACTATCGCTTACAATACTGCTAATATAGATAAGGCTAGTTAAGTACATAACGCATCAGATAGCCTACATGTTGTTATACTGTTGTAACCATTGATTTACGATTAAATAAGTAAAAAAGACTATTGTCCAATACTAACATAATAAATTAAAAAAAAAAAACAGAAGTACGCAACTGTTTCGACGTCACCAAAAATAAATCGGCCTAGAGGTGCTACGAGAAGAGGCCGATCAATAAGACTACCATTGCGTTTTTGTGATTAATTTGCATAAAAGCGGAAATGCACAATCGTTATTTATCCCAACCCAACCCCACCATTTTGCCGTTCGCTTACACCATCGCCACTGTCAGTATTGCCGTTTGGCACTTTTATTTGCTTATCTTCTCACTCTGCTTAACTTTGTTGTATATAACTGCATTTCATGTTTGTGATCGGCCTTTGCTGTTTAGCTATAATTCGGAATTAGTTGGCAACATTACCTTTGTTTATATCAGTAACCCGGATTTAGTGCGGTACAACTATCAGCAAGCTCTAGTTGTTTATTTTGTAATTGGGTAATTTGGTTTAACTAGTCTTTTTAAGCTGAATTAGGTATTTATTTGTACAGTTGATGCATCAGTTAGTCTTTCCTCTATGTGATTGCTAGCTTTAACTAAATTTTTGGATAGTTTTAACTACTTACAACCTGTTATTTGTATTGCATGCTACCGTATTATTCTATTTGAATAAGATTGTGATAATGTAATGGTGTTGTAACGCAAGCTGTAGTGAAGTTGGAGAGGATAAATACCGCCAAAGGTTTCTGTGCCAAGAGAAGTCAGCGCATTCCTGAGCTGCATAGAAATAGCAACCAATATTGTAAACAAAGAACAATGAAGTCTTTAACATAAAGTAAATTAAAGTAAGCCACTACAATAGACCTACTATAGGTCCCACAAGTGTGACGGTTTAAGCTATGCTTTGTTGAAAGCCTCTACCTTCTTGTCGGTCACCAAATGCACTGAAGAGACCTGATAGGTCGAAGCAGTGTCATTGTCTGCAGTTTGCTAAGTGCATCGCTAGTCTCTTGCATTACTATAAATCAACTGAGTTTAACTAACATAACTTCATTCTATGATTTGAGGTAATGAACTGTCGAAAGACGTTTTCTTTCCAATTAGCTTTTGTCTTTTTTGTCAAGTCGCTTTCAAAAGCAATTTTGACAAGATGAGCCTTGCAAGCGTTCTTCATTGATTGCCTGAGATCTCGCATGATAGTTTTCAAAACAGAAAAAGAGTTCTCACACTTTGCGATAAAGGCTCCGAGAGTGACTCCTAGTTTCGGTGCAAGATGTACCGACGAAATGGCGTAGTGATTAGAGCGTCCGCTTCGCAGTCGGTAGATCTGGGGTTCATTCCCCTTGTCGAGTTATAACTTACCAAAAGACTTTAAAAAATGGTATCTATAGCTTTCCTGCTTGGCGTTCGGCATTTATGGGAGGTTGTGGAGAACAGGTCGGCAAGTTCGCTTGTTGTGTCTTTGGGCAAGGCACTTAATGGGACGCCCCACCTTTATGTGGGAAACAGGTGGCCCAGACACCTCGGAATAACTCCCAAGTGAGTGCGGATATGCCGTCCAAAACATGGCGATACAATTCGCTTTCTCGTGAATGGAAGATAAATTTAGTAAATAAAAAAAAATGTACAGTAGGCTTGAGTGTTTCACAATCTTCAGAAAGAAGTTTTATTGTTGTCGGCTTTGTCTTCTCATCACCGTTAAATTTTGCAATGTACGTCTTAGCAACATCAAATTCTGCTACCACACTTGTGCGGTCTACCAAATTCAAAAGAGGTTGCACCATCTTTACATTCAAAAAGTTGCTATTTTAAGGTTGAAGAGCAGAAACAGCAGCAAAACTGCAGACAGTGACACTGTTTCGACCTATCAGGTCTTTTCAGTGCAGTTGGTGACCGACAAGAAGCTAGAGGCTTTTAATAAAGCATAGCTTAGACCGCCACACTTGCAGGATCTATACTAGATCCACTTGGTGGATGGTCTGTCAGTACTCTGCGAAGCCGTATCACTCGTGAATGAGTGGCGGTTGTCGCAGGTGCACTAAGTCTAGCAACTGCTAGAACAATAGTGCTGTCACAGCTTAGTGGTCACAAGGTCTTACTTGTATGGTAATGCAAGAGGCTAGCGATGCACTTAGCAAAACTGCAGACAGTGACACTGTTTCGACCTATGAGGTCTCTTCAGTGCAGTTGGTGACCGACAAGAAGGTAGAGGCTTTTAAAAAAGTTTGCATATAGTTTTGCATTTTGATATAGTTTTGCATTTTGGTTTGCATTTTGATGGCTAAAATGCACGTCTATTTCATTGATGACTTGATCCAATGTGCTATAAAATACTCTCCTCTTCATTTCATTATTTCCGGTTGTTTCTTCGACTAGATCGTCTTGTAGCAATGTACAGTATTATCACGTCCTGTTTGTCTTGAATGAGCTTCAGTTAGAGTAACGATCTCATCCCATACATCACAAAATTTCTCTTCTGTTTGAAGATTGTGAACGTTTTAACATATGCGGCAACAAATGCCATCCCAGTTCAACAAATGCCATCCAGTTGATAAGTAGCATTTTCAGCTTGAAGAATATTATTGGCCGGATCAAACAAACTTAGAACCTATAAAATGCGATATAAAAAGTATCTGTTTCGAAACGGGATAGTCTTAGTGGTTTTATTTTGAAGTCTTTTGTTGTTGGATCCTTAAATCATTAAACTGCCTACGTCAGCTCATTAGGAACGCGCAACGTTTGAAGAAAATGATGTATTGATGTTAGGCAAGACAACGTGTGGTTGCGTTGACTTGCGTTGCGTTGCGGTAACTGAAACACAAAAATAAACAAACACAAATTAACACTAGCAGCGAAGCAGTAAGCAAGCGACTGGTCAAAATAACCAACCTGACGATGTGGCGAGTCAAATAATTAAATTCCAAACTCCAAAGTTTTAAAGCTGAATACAAAATGGAATTAATAAAACACAGCTTATGTCAACTAACACTAAATGGGACTTATTAAGGTAAAGACCAGGAATTGGCAAATCGAAAACATAATAACGGGAATATTACTGGCAAAGATATCATAAAGTAGGCAAAGATTGGCAACAAGTTCAAAGGCAATAAATACATTGCTAACATCTAGCAATAACCAAACCAAGCGATAACTAAAGGCTCACCACAGCTACCGGTTTTCTTCAATACTGATACAGAATGTCAGGCTAATTGCCAACCAACCAAAACTTAACACAAATGATAAACTCAACGTGAAACATAAACATTAGACAAATATAAGCATCGCTCACCTTAAAACAACCAAATTCGACTTATCCAAGATACCAAAATACTTAGTGGCTCGACTAGCCAGTAACCACGCTTAAAAAGGAAACCAGTCAATTAACAACAACACAAAGCCAAGCAAATAGTGTTGCTAATTACAAATAAACATCAAATCGGAGATGTATATCCGTAACACTTTTACTTAGACTGCTTGGCCTCACTAGGAAATACACGTTAGGTCTCTTTAAGACCACAATAACACAAATACTTTGTTAGGGTTTTAACCAGTAAATTAATGTTTAATTAATTAGCTTCCAAACCCCACCAACGTGTAATCCATATTGCCGACGCACATTAATTTACTGCCTTTCACATTAACATAGCAAACTGGTGACCTGAGGCTGTTCTTGAAACAGAGACATCACCTGTGATTGTAGAATAGTGAAATTACAAAAAGTAATTAAACACTTGAATACCCGTTTTGTTCCTACGATCAACCAAAAGGCAAAAATGCCTGGGGCAATTTAAAAACTTTTTGTGACAATCTTTGCATCCTGGATACGACATAAATATGCATTGTACATAACATAAAATATTCTTGCAAATAATAATTTTTGGCATTATGTAAATGGTAATTTGCCTGCAATGTTTGCATGAAAAATATTGCATTATACAATATTTGGTAAAGAAACGCGAAATGCCAATTAAATTCAAGCACAAAAAAGGTGTTTTAATCTCTTCGTATGAGCTAGATGCTTTGTTGTTGGCACATCTATATGAACTGCTAAGTGTTGTTTGCCAGTTCTTTGTTTGACTGGAACAACAGGCAGACTGCTTGGCCCCATTATCTGTCTGCTACTGTAAATATGGAAACATTAGATATAACGTTAAATGTCTTTGCCAAACAATAATACCTATTGAAATTGCGGGCTTATTTCCCACACTACCTTTTTTGTGATGAGCGCCAACCAGGGAAACTGTGAATACCATTTTTCAAGTCTCTTTAGGGGGAATGAATTCGGATCTGTAAAGCAGATAGTTCCGAAACCACTCATAGCCCCAAAATATTATGTTTTTTTAGTATTTCAGTCAAACCTCGGTTTTCGAACGTCTTGCAGTTCGAACAATTCGGTTTTCGAACGGAAAATACGAGATGAAAATCACTCGGTCCTCGAACAAAAATTCGGTTCTCAAACAACTCAAGAGAGCATTTTGTCAGCCCCCGAGAGCATTTTGCGCGGCCCGCGAACACTTTTGAAACTTTAGTAAAGCTGATTTACGGTGATAAGTGGAGAAACAATTGCCGTATTACAGAGGCAAGAAAAAGGTATTACATGCCAAGTTGAAAAGAGTTTTTGATAGTTTGTACAGACACGTTTTCCGTCGAATTAGAGGGTGATGACCTTTTTTTTCATTTTTTTGGAGATCACCATGTCCACACGCGGTATAAGGTCAATGTAAGGAGGTCTCGTATGACATGAAGCTGACGCAGGCTATTGCAAGATCCTGAGCACTGACCCTCGGCCACTTACAGTTGGTCAATGCGGCCCTCGACCGACTCTTCAATCCTTAGTGGGGCCCTCACTATGCCTTTCTTAATAAGTGTGGCCCTCAGCTAGCCTCCATGACTGCAATGCGGCCCACAGACCAAAACAATTGCCCACCCCTGGAATAGTGTAGCCTAACTCGGTAAATAAGTTATTCTTTTGGTGGATAGAACAGATTAATCTCTTTTTTATTATTTGTAATGGGAAAATATGATTCGGCTTTCGAACAAAACTTATTCACGATTTGAGTTCGTATTGACATAGCATTTTACAAAATCAAGTGTGGAAAAAAACATCTACCGTGTGGTGTTCGATATCAGTGATACATTTCTGAAGGCGTTCTTGGAAGTTTGCAAAAACTTTTTCCGTCATCGCTCAGTCAATTTGGACGACTACCTCGCAAATAGCTTCCTTCAGTTCTTCCATTGCATGGGGCTTATGCTCGTATACACGTACCTTGAGATGACCCCATAAGAGATAATCGCACATGGATAAGTTAGGGGACCGAAAAGGCCAATGTATGTTGCCAAACCTGGAAATGAGGAGACAAGGGAAGAGAGGGCGAATAATGTCCATTGATGCTCTAGCTGTTTGGGCTGTCACCCCATCCTGTTGAAAGCACATACGTCGGATGGGAATGCGTTTTCATCGTAACTGAGTTAAAAAGAAATTGTTTGCCATCTCGATATAGGGCTATGAGTTTACGGTAACAGTATTCCCATTATCGTCTTCGAAAAAGTAAGGACCGATGATGCCAGTTTTGTTAATGGAGCACCAAACTGTCACTTTAGGACTGTGCAGCGATCTTTCGTATAATTATTTCGGATTTTCAGAAGCCCAATGTCAATAATTCTATGATTTACCATGCAATCAAGAAGAAAATGACCTTCATCACTCATGCACAATATGATGTTATCATTTTGTTCAAAAATTGCCTGCATCTCATCTGCAAACGTCACTCGATGTGCGTAATCCCCAGGCTGCAACTGTTGCACAACGACAAATTTGTAAGGATAGAAATGCAGTTCTAAATGCAAAATACGCCTTACCAAACAATTACTGAGGCCAAGTTTTGAAGAATGTCTCTGAGCAGATCGACTCGGACTGCGCAGCAGGGCTTGTATGACACGTTCCACATTTTCAGGGGTATGTACCCTTTGCCTAGTCCGCAGGGGTCTTTTGTTCATCAGCGTACCTCGTGCACAAAGTTTGTCAACCCAAGATAGAATAATGTATTGAGCGGGAACCGCTTGATTTCTGTGGATATTGAAATGGCGACGAAACTCACGCTAAACTGCCGTGATAGACTCGTTATTTTGACGAAGCTGTCGTACGCAAAAACGCGTTGTTCTATGGTCCACGGCTCCATGGTTCGAACTGAAAAGAGAAAAAAGGCTAAGAATTAACGAACCTACACTTCACCACGTGACAGATGTCATTTTCCACGCTTGATTTTGTAAAATGCTATTCAATAAGTACTCAAATCTGCAAATAAGTTTCTTTTTCATAAAAATAAACGATTTTGTGATTTTTTAAAAAACGTCCGTCTTCTCTGTCCCACCCTTATTTTAATCTGGGAGCCAAGCAGTGTACTTGCTGTTATGATGGCCAGCAGTACAAAAAAATTTACAAACACAGCACAAGCTTATAAATTCAATTGTCACCATCAACAAATTATTTGAAACTGAGACAATCTTTGCAACGAACAAGAAACTTTGTTCTTGCTCCTCTCGAAGCAGTTTTTGATGCCTCCGTGCGTGTTTCTGCTTTATGTGCCCTTGAACTACTCATTTCTTTGAGAAGCGATGCAGCTGTATGTTGAAAAGAATTGAGAACAGCTGTTACTGTAGCCAGATGACTAGTCCACCTCCACTCAAACAGGCGTTTCAACTTTTCACCCACTATAGTGAAGTGCAACTCTGGGCTTGCGAAACAAACTGTAAAGACTACAACAAATAGGCAAAAAATCATTGATCGCTTGTTCAACCGACATTGCGTGCACCACTACAAGGTGCAATAGATGTTTCAGGCAGTGCACATAAAGAATCTCTCTGTTTTCTTGTTCCTGTAATAGACGTTAAACTCCTCCACAGTGTCCTGCCATTACAGATGCGCCATCATAGACTTGACTAAGTATCTTTGATGAAGTCAGTCCTGCTTTAGTAAGTTCCGCCAAAATCACGTCAGTAGTTGATTTTGCATCACTTGAATCGGTGCTTTGATAAAATCAAAAAATTGAAAACAAATTAGAAATGAATAATTAGTAAAACAAATAATTATGAAAATGTTTTCTGCACCAGTTGGGTCCCTGGTACCCTTAACTTTGATTGTGTAGCAAGAATTTCTAATTTCTTGCTGAATACCCTCAGTTACTACTGAGCTCATAGCACCAATAAATTCGTTTTGCATATCGGGACTGGTGTTCATTGCATTTCGAGGGATAGTTTTAATGATTGCACATAAGTGCTGGTTTTTGTCAACAGTATAATTACACAGACTTAAAAAAAGTTTATTTTCCCCCTTGTTTTCGCTTTCAAACAGGTCAATTTTTTCTCTGAATGCCAATTGATGAGTAGCCAAAAAAGCTACAAAGTCAATTAAGATAGAGAAATAGTAGCGATTTCTTTCAATTGCTTCTGTGTTGACTAATGAGGTTGTCGCGTTACAATAGAATTTTTTTCTATTTTCAACTTTAATTTACTTCTTAAAATTGAGGCGACTTGTAGCAGCCTATCGCTTGAATAATTAAATCTGGTTACAACTCAAATGGATAGGAAAAGATTGGCTTCTTCTAAGATACTTTAACCCACGCACTTCTCGATCAAGAACTGAACAAATATATTCAGAAACCACTTTAAAACTTTGAATTCCTTCGCTTGTCAAATGCAGAAACTAAAGCACTTTAATAAATAAATATCAAAGACTAACCAAAACTGAAATCATCAAAATAATCGCTTGATTCCTGTTACAACAACCACCACAGAACAACGCACTTTTACTATTCATTCCACTTTGCCACTAACTACAACTACTGAACTACTCTCTCTGTCTGAATCGTAAAAAGCTTGCCGCCTTGTATATAAAAATATGAGCTTCTAAAAAATGCTAGAACATCATGTGACACCGCAAAACACCGTTAATAAATTACGTAATCGGTAATAAATAAAAAAAAAAAATCTTCTAGGAGAAACAAGATTCACTAGAATACACTGGAACTTGTCACATACTCAAACCACGTGATGTCAGAAAAGACGTGTGAGTTACAAATCTATTAATAAATGCAAAAGAAAAAAAAGGTCTTTTTTTCGAAAACAGTTTAGCAAGTTTTGGGCTTCAGACAATTCAGATTTACAAAGAAAACGATCGTTGCAAAAAAAACAACAAAATACAACAACTATACATATATAAAACTATTCTTTCAATGCAAATTTACTTGTTGGTGACAGAGGTAATTTCCTTATTCATTTCAGACCGTTTGATTTTTTCTATCCAGGTACTGTAGCATGCTAGGTGTTCTTTGAAGGCAGTATGGTTGAAAAAACCTCCATTGATTTAGTTGCATGCTTCAAATTACGTTACCCATTAGTTGTAAAAGTTGATTCACAACACATTTCTCGAAGATATTCTCCAGTTTTAGATTCAAAATTCCGGCATGGAAAGCAAAAAGCTGCATCAAACTTGACAGAATGTTTCAACATTCCCAAATCATTGGCATCAGGAGATTTTCGTTTGCTCGTAGGCCTTCTTGCAGCAGATGTTGTAGGTAGCCTACAATGCTGCTAACAGATGGGCAGAGACCTTGCAAACTTTCAGAACTTTCACTTGAATTAGAACTTTGCAACCACTCTCTAAAACTCATTTTTTGTCTTTGCATCCTTAATGGAAAAGCGAAATGAAAACATATGCTGTAACAGTTGATAGACGGTTTATTGTGTCACAATTATTGTGTTACAACAGTTGATAGCACCACAACTGTGCAAAGAATCGACAGCGCCAACGAGAATTACGATGAATTGAACGTTATTTTGCATCAGAAATCTAGGCTTCTTAATACTATTGTTTGTTGTCCTGTCGTTAGTGCTCCAAACAAAAATTTTGGAGAAACCCAAATTAGGGGGCACAAGCAGCCGTCAGGAAGGGAACGGCCCCCGTAGCGACGGCACTGCCAAAGAGCCCCGGTTTGGCCAGTGTTGACCTATCCTGATGTGTTACAGAGGCGCGGCGTGCTGCACCGTGACCCTACTGATCTTCACTAATTAGTTAAGCTCATAGAGAGTTCTTTGACATCGAACATTTCTCAATTCATACAAATTTTGATTTTTGTATTAAATCTTTGATCAAAAACTAAAACACAAATTCAAAATTTAGCGACTTATCTTGTCCAAAAGTTAATTATTCCCTATCCAAAAAACTGAGATACATTTATCTCTCAAAAACAAAAAAGGCACAAGTAATAATATTTTATGAAGTAAAGACGGAGCAATGCATGACACACATTTCTACGAAAACGAAACAAAACACGAAATAACAATATTCGAAATAGTTGTGCGTAAGTGAGGGCAAACGTTGCATGATCAC